>MU825885.1:1797798-1808367 GCA_029204205.1 Desmophyllum pertusum | reverse complement strand
AATCATCAATCAATCAATCAATTCAATCAACAATCAATCAAATCAATCAATCAATCAATCAATCAATCAATCAATCATCAATCAATCAATCAATCAATCAATCAATCATCAATCAATTCAATCAATCAATCAATCAATCAATCAATCAATCAATACAATCAATCAATCAATCAATCAATCAATCAATCAATCAATCAATCAATCAATCAATCAATCAATCAATCAATCAATCAATCACTTTATTTACTTTATTTAAACACGATAAAATCAATCAGCAGAGCTGGTGGGGTCGTGCGCTCCAAGGAATAAAGGAAAGAGTCAAATGTTCAGTTGTAACATATAAATCAAAGCTTGTTTCTTATCCAAGGCATAATTATTTTTAACTTAACAGGATAGAACGACCACTCATTATCAAAACTACATGTACAGTAGCAAAATAATAAAATTCCCCAACTTTGAAAATAATATTAGAATCTTCCTGACAATGACGCTAAAATTCCCTGACTTTCCCCAGACCTTGAAAAATAACATTTTCCCCAACTTTTTCCTGACCCTGTGGCAATCCTAACTCTAATTCTCATTTTTAATAAATTTGTCTCTTAGTCAGCAAGAGAAGGCTGACATTTCAGGCTAATTTCATAATACGAGGAGAAATTAGAACACACATAAAGAGTTATATTTATTACCTGACTGCACACATTTCCCTTTGCAGACATATGGACACTCAAAGGGCAGCTTCAAATTGCCTGAATGATTTTGTTCAGCTTTGCATCACTGTTCCACATATCCGCCACCATTCTACAAAATAAAATCAATACAAGCCGCTGTATAAATGTACACATTGAAAGCAAGCAAATGCTTGAAAGAATATGCTTTGCTGTTAAAATTATTGCAAAATAATATGGATAATGTCATTCCCAGAATCACAAAACCGAAAAGACATTTTAATACATGGTTCTAAACTTTGCTGGAAATCCTAGCATGTTCCCATTCAAATGAAAAGCTTTTGTTATACTTCATACATGTCGGGATGGTGTTCGGTTTTTGTTAGTCTTTTAATTACCTAGTAGAGTCTTACACATAAACAATAGCCTCCATTTGGCGAGGAAATATGCTCGGATATTTGTCCGCGGACATTATCTGTTCCGAGAAGCGAACAGTTTTCCCAGACCGAGCGAAGCTCGAGGAAACTGTGAGCTTCGAGGAACAGATAATGTCCAAGGACAAATATCCGAGCATTTATTTTTGAAGCCAAATGGAGGCTATTGTAGTTATTATCCTTCAAATATTTTTTCACAAGGCCACTCTGTTTGCCGTGGAAGATCTCGATCGGCCAAGCTCAGTGTTAAACATCAAAATAATTCTGTTGGCGTTCAAAAAATATTTCTAGTCTGTTCAAAACAATCAGTTTTATTTAATTAAGCAATTTATTGGAGACGAAAACTGAACTCGCGAACGTCGGAAACGCAAATTTTCAAAATTGGGGAATATCACTTGAGGAATATCACACCGGATATTCCCCAGTTTTGGCTGCGGTCACGTGACTGGTTTAGACCAATCGCACTCTGAGAAGAAATTTTGATGGATTATAACAGGCAATATGTTTCATGCAACTTGTCATGTAATTTTGTTGTGCCGTTACGAGACAAGAAAACATAATTTTGCTTAGTGTAACACCACATAGGCCAACAACATAAAAATGTTGTTGTTGTTGCCACAATCGTTGCAAACTTGGTGTAAACAGTGCTTTATAAAATAGCAACACAAAAGGGTAAGGGAATCTTAAATCAATTATTGTAACCTTTTTTGAGAAATGAACAAGTTTTCCATTTCACTTCTACTCCAAATAAACCTGTTAACTGTGGGTGTTGGCTTTCTCCTGTCTGCAGAAATTAGCAAACAAAATTATTTCAAAATTCTCAAAAGTTAGCTTAGCAATTAAATATTGAAACCCCCAAAAGGCCTTCGCACCTCCCCGTCACTAATATACCCTGGGATCTTGTCAAAAGATTATTGTTATGTATAATGTTACGTACCACTTCCACTTTGTCGCCAAATTTTTTTAACAATATCGGCTTTGATCTTTCTATACTGGAGACAATAAACAACAGCAAGTGAGTAAAAAGCCCATTTTTAACGAGTGAATGCATAGGCAATGAGCGGAGTCTATGGCATTTGGTGGACAAAATTAAATCAAATTTATTACCTTGGGCTCGTACCCTCATCCACCACTGCAATGGAAATACCACATTGTTAACGAGATTACTAGCAAGAGTCGTCTCACATACTGTCTTAGAAATGGAAACTCTACTCTCTTCAAGTATAAAAGCGATTTGACTGGTAGCGGGACGAGTAGCGGCTCAACAGCAACATTCTGCACTAGCAATTCGTCAAATTATGCTGAATCATATCAACAGACTTGCACAGACATGTCTACAGTCTGTTAGAACTACAACATGGCATGTATTCACGAAAACCTGTGTAAAAAACACATACTTACCAATAGACGAACTTTAATGATAACCACCCATATTGCTATCTAAAAGCCTGAACGGTTTCAAAAGCCTGAAAATCTGCAAAAACCTCGAGCTAGCCACACAACGCACCAAACGCACAAAACGCCCACAACGCCCTTTCCAAAACGACGCAACACCCGTCCCTCGGGGCGCAAGAGATTATGGGAATACGGAATATGGGATTATGGAATACACCAAGGTGCGCTAGTCCACTTCCTTGGGGTCCCCTGTGTGTTTTATACTCTATCATTGATTATTTTGCCAAAATATTTTCTAGAAACTGATTAAAGACTCCTGTTCAACCATCTTACATGCAATCTTATCAATTTATGACATCAAGGGTTACTTGTAATTAACCATTTGTTTGATAAGTTTACTTGACGTTTTCACCACTACCCCTTACCCCCCATAAGCGATTTTTTTGGCTTGAGGTATCCCATAATGCATTTACAGTGCTTCGAAAAAGAGCGCGCGTATTTTCAAGTAAGTTTTCATGAATTTGTTTTATACTCTCATTCTTCGTGTTCACGCGTTTTCCCCACTCCCCTGCATCCTATTGGCGCGCTATTCGATTATTGAATTTTCGCTCCGATATAAGTCATTAAGTTTTGTTCCGTGTCATCGAAGACTCGCTTTCCCTCTATGCAACTGTGCTCAATGTGGGGAGTCCCCAGGCGCTTGGAGGTTCGCTCGGCCAGGTTAATATTAACTCCATCTTTATCTTTGCTCTCTTTTCGCCGTTTTGCAAAATTGCGAGGAGATACATATCGCTTTACGCTTGAACGTTCAGCTGCTAAACCACATGGCATGTTTGGAGGTGAAATCGTTATAAAATCAATTGTAGACCTTGCAGTGTTGCTTATGAGACCCGGATGTGACAGCTAGGTTAATTTTGATAAGATTTAAATAAGAAAAGCTTACAAATATTGTACACGTCCATAACTCACGTACGCCTTGGGAATCTTTGATCGAAAATAAAACTTTTTATTCCACCCACACTAAATTAAGAATAAATTCAGCACTACTAAACTGATTATTATTAGTGAAAATGTATTAATTGGTTGAGGCCTATACGCTATATGTAGCCTGTACATCTGCCTCCTCCCCTCAAAAATATGAAAGTTTTACGGGAGGGGGGGAGATGACAGATGTGTGACACAGGCTACCTATAAGCTTAAATGCTGTTGAATTTTTTATAGGATCTTTTTAAAAATATCCAAGTTATCCAGGGTCGTGTTCTGATGTACCCCGACCGTGGGCAATCAATAAAAAAATCGATATTGGGGGAAAACCATGTGATGTTGACGTTATCAATTTTATCGATCAATCAATATAAATCAATATCACAGTTTTAGCGGCAGGAGAGAGGTGACAGCACTGTGAGAGTAAAGTGTAATTGCCTAAGAAAATGACACAATGACCCCGGCCCGGGCTCTAACCTCGAGCACGCACTCCAGATGTCCACCATGCTAAACATTAGGCCCGGTCGGGGGGGTGGGGGGGGGGGGGAGCGGGGGGGGAGGTGACACTTGGGACCATACCCTGTTTATGCATGATTTCACAAAAAATCTGACAAAACTTTGTGTGTGTATTTGCTGCATTTGATTACTGAACAGTGGACAGTTTTTCCGGACGTTGATTATCGTTTTTTGTCGGCCGTTATGGTCGGACAGGCTTGAGGGAGCTGCAGAAAAATTTGGGGAAAATCCTTCCCTTTGGTACACTGAAGGGCACACACAGTACCCGGTCTTTGACAGCAATAGTGCAATAAAAAACCTTATAGCTAGCCTATGGGGCAGGCACTTCTCCATATAGGCTGGTTAAAACCCCCCCCCCCCCCCCCCCCCCCCCCCCCCCCGGGCCAAGTTCACAGCGCCTCCCTAATGTTTACTTTCAACTGGTTTCCTCCTCAGCGACCCAGAGATAAGGATGAGTGTAAGAAAAACAGCTTCCACTGCCATTTTCACAAATTACCTCTGCCGGATGCAAATCATCATTGTTTTAGTCCTTGGATCACATGGTGAAACTCCACATCCATTCAAGGGTACAGGTAAAATTTATTGCGAGGATTTCTATTGAGGCAGAGATTTCGCCCAGAAGATTGATGGACACTGACGAGCAGGAACAAAGTGCTCTCTTGAGGATGCCTGTTGGACAAACAAGTTTTTTTTTTAAAAAAAGAAGTGAACAACTTTGCAAGTGCGGTACTAAGATCGAACACCCCCCCCCCCGTCATTAGTTTTGCACGACTATTAAAATGAAGGGCTCTGCAAGGAAAAAATGTCCCCTTGGTTTTTTCAGAAATGAAGGAACTGAAAACCAAAAGAAAACAAAGGAACCTATTAACCCAAGGGGACGTTTTTTCCCCGAGAGCTCTTCAAATAGTCATGGTTGATGTGTGAAAAAATTTTATCTTTTTTTTTAGCGAGCTAGAGGAAAAAGCCTTTAAAAAATATCTCAACTTTTTAACCCTACCCCCCACCCCCTCCGCCCACCCCTCTGCCACCTTGCCAAAAAAAGAGAGAGGAGAAAATTAAGACCAAATTGCTAGTTCCAAACCCAAATATCCTTATTGCACCTTACCCGTTAAATTTTATCCTTGCATGAACCCCTTTTTCAGTATGTTTCAATCTCTAAAAACCAAAAATTAAAAACCATACTATCACAGACTATAATGATATATGGCATGCACATTAGTACACACTGTATTATTTTACTCAAAAAAAGTGAGTTTTTTAATAAATTCCGAGCCCACTGAAAAGGTGCTGCAAAGTAAATACGGTACGGTACTAGCTAATAACCTGGTTTTCAGTGTCATTTGATTTTTTTTACTTATTGATCCTTTCCTAAAGGGACGAATGGCCTAAAGCTGACTATCTAAGAACTGTGAAGGAGAAATCTTGCGAGGGACCCAGGAAAATAAGAAAAGATAAAGAAGGAACCTGTATTGTCGCCAACACAGAAACTGGCAACACACGATGCTCCATTGAAGAGCCATGTTACCTCGGGAGCTTCAGAATCTGCAAAACAACGAAAAACTCAGTTTTGCAGATGTGAAAAACAGAAGTTTGCCCTGCAGATGGAAACGATAAAAAATTACAACCACCACCGAAAGCAAAAGAAGACGAAGCAGTTGGCAAGAACGTGAGTCGTGATGTAGTGTCCAGTGACTTGAGTTGCTGTGATATTGAAAGCATTTCAATTTTCTATTGATGAAGTGTCAACTGGCTAGTTCAGTCTTGAAAAGTAATCAGTTTCTAGTGTATCATTGATTGTCTGTTGACAGACAGAGGAGAGAGTGATCAGTTAATTTTGGAGTTTAGAGTGGATCAAACTAAGTTAAATTAACACTGTGAGAACAGCCTGAGATTTTTTTTTCGGCTCTTGTTTCACTCGCCGGAGAAAAAAAAACGGACCATGTTCGAAAACAGAGCCTGGAATTAACGGGCTGCTTCTTGCAGGCTACAATAATATTAGTCAGCTAGTCCCAATAATTGAAATATCATTGAATTTTTGATGTATGTGTCAAGAATGTATCTGTCAACACTTGACCAAAATACATAGAGTTGTTGCTCTGCAGCACACAGTTGAAATCAACGTGAAATAGAACATGATTAAGTGAGTAACCTGTGATGAAAATGGAGGCCGAGGATCACAACAGTGAAATTAATTACTAATTGAGATTATTTTTTTGCTGTTTAAGTCCTGGTTCAAGGTCAAAAGCAGAATTCCCAACAAGGTACAGGCTGTGTTAAAAGAAATCCTAGGGAATCAATACAGCAAAGAGTCCTAGAGTGCTGACCCCCCCTGACACTCCATCAGCCACCAACTTGGGGCGATAGTAAGTTGAAAACAATTCAATATAACACTTATAGACGTACACGTCACCGTATTGTCATAATATCACCCCATTGCACCACTCAGTAATATTGACTTGATCTTTTTTTGTTGTATTTCATTATAGTGCCGTGTCAGGTCGGTGGGGACATGACATGTGTTTGATTGACAAGAGGAAAGCAGTCCTGATTGGAGGACAGGGAAACAAGCTGACAGATGGCTAAAGATTCTGTTTTGGACTTTGAATATGTCACAAGGTTAAGGTAAACTGAATACAGAGACTGAACTCCCTATCTTGTACTCGCAGAATCCCACACTCTGCCTGCGCAAAAAAATCGTTTGAGAGATCTGAGTACGAGATTAGATTCACCTTCTAATGGTCTGATGAAATGCTGTATGTGATGGGGGGGGGGGGGGGGGGGACAAATACTCCAGTCCTAGTCAGAGCTTCAATCATGCTATGGAATCCAGGTTTAGCATTAAGAATACTGGCTCCGCGGTGGGGGATAGTGGGAAAAGAAAAAGGAGTCGAGGCCGAATGCGAGTCCGGGAAGTGAGCCCTCTGGGTCATCGATGTGGTGTGGGAAAGGAAGAGGGATTGCGTTAAGGTCGCCCGCCTTCCCTTTCCCCATTTACTCTCCCCCAGCTTTGGCTTTACCCACGCACTAAATCCAATTTATTTTAATGGACTATACCTTTATCTAAGGATTCTTACATCGTAGGCACACAAGCAGACTTGTGAGGGGAGGGCGGGGCTGATAGGAAAGGATAGGACCAACAGACGGTCACCTACGATTCACGACAAGAAGGTTTTGTATGTATATGGCGGATCAAAGACGAAGAGTATGGTTCAGTGATATAAACATTCTAGATCTTCAAACAAATACCATGGTCTGCTGTGTCAAGGTTTTTGGTTAAACTGCATGTTAAACAGTGGAGTGTCAAGTTAATACTTGTCTACTGTATTATTAGTTTCCTGGTCTGCCACCGATTACAAACACACGGGCACCCAAACTCACGAGCTTTGCTGTTCTTTAGGCGATATTATTGCCATTAAGGTACAGTAGAAGGAACATTAGTACCAGTTGATGGCGAAAAATCCCGTCTCCAAGGACAGGACTGAGCTGAGCCCGCGAATAAATCATCCTGAAATTGCTAGACGAAATGGTGTAATACCTCATTGTGTTTATGCTGGCCGTGGACAATTTTCGGAGTACTCGTGGAGTGGCTCGTCTTGGGTAAATAACAATCGGAAACTCTTGAGTGCTTCAATGACATTTTACATATATAAGTTTTTGATCAGCCACTAATCTTACGGAAGGTGACTCAAAGTTCAACTCGTTCTGTTTTGTATAAATTATATATGCACGTTTGCTAATATGATTTCATTATTTTGCAGGGCTGTCGGCATTGCACCAACCAGAGCATATCATAGCTGTAACCTGTTTAATGGAGAGCTGCTTGTGTTCGTGGAGTGGTTCCCTAACCCAGGATCCACAGCCGGATTAGGCTGCAAGTAAATGTAACTTTATATCTTCAGATCAACACTGAGGCAAAAGACTGCGTACAAAAACCTCACGAAGTGCGGACTCCGCCCGCAGCCCCCAAATCAGGGTATTTTTGATTTTAATTCTGTATCAATAAAATTTATATTACACTGGTACTTACTTCGGCCTCTTTACACCCCATGTGGTAATCGGCCCAAAGGGAGTTTCTGTAATCAATTAAATTTTTATGATGGATGGGGTTGACTAGCCCCACCCGGGCCTCCCAGCCCACCACACACCCAACCCAAAACCTGGAGGGCCAGTGGGGCTAGGCGCTTTGTTCTAGTACCTCTCCCAATCTCGTTTCCAGAGTCCTTGTTACCCTTGTCCAGAAGTGGAGCGACCAACAAGGACCTCTGGGGGGAAGCGATCGCACCTTGTACTTGCGCCAGGTTTTTTTTATAGACTGGAAGTCCGAAGAATCTTCTTGCGTCCGTTAGCTGAAACATTGTGTATCGCACACAACATGCGGTCACCCCCCCCGTGAGAAGCCGTAAGGTCCAAGAATCTTGTCATTGTTGGCGGATCGCTTCCCCCAGTGGTCCTTGTTGGCCGCTCCACCACTGGAAAAGTGGTAACTGAGGAAGGGACTCTATTGGTGGGAAAGAGATTGGACCGATTGGACCTCTACCCTTTACCAACCCCGGCATAAATAAAAAATTATTAGAGGCCACTGTTTTGATGACTGCAAGTACAAAATCGAAATTTCTTTTCTACCACTTGATACAGTAACTCGGCATCCTTGTTAGGAGACAGATTAGGTGTTATTTGGAGGCTGGGATTTTCCACAGTGTTTCAATGATGTTTTCCATTTATAGACTTGGGGTAAGTTTATTATTGTTTACAACTAAACAACAACACTGTAAAAAAAAGCTTGGTAAACTAGTTGTTGTTGGAAATTTGTTAAAGTCACACATTGCATGCGATTGCGCAAAGCACGTGGTAGGAATCTATAATAATAAATTATTATATATGATATTGAATTAGATATTATTTTGCTTGTTGTTTATATCCATTGTATAATAATTTTTGCAATATCACTATAATTTGATATACAGCTATGATGGAGTTTTCCAGGTCCAAAACTATGACTGGTTACATTGCCGTCACCCCGTAGCTGGCATGCTGAAAAACTGGTCTTCCAAGACAAGGGATCTTTGTTCATGGTGGGATATGATGGCAATCAGATACTGACAGACTCATTGGTTTTGAAACTAGGTAACGTTAAATTAAACTTGGTAATTGCTCACAAAGTGACCGCCAGGAAGTTTATGATTTTGTCTGCCAAAGCCAGTTCTATTACTGTACCATGGCGGCTACTGATCACTATAATAAATAATAATTATTATTATTGCCTCCCAACAGTCCCTTCTTTGTCCTATTTATTTTATTTTTTACAAAATGCTACTGCCAGGTGGTCCCGGCCCGGTGGCAGGGGGGAGGGGGGGGGGGGCGTGTGTTTGGGTTTTTATTTGTTTTTTTTTTTGAAAATTTGTATTTACTCTTGTTATAAAGTGGTACTCTTGCCTCCTTCAAACTGAAAATAAGACCTAGGTATTGTTTATATGACAACGTTAATTGCTATTAGGGGTATCTTGAATCTACATTTTATCTTCATCTAGGAACACATTGGCTTGGATTACAGTTAAGGACCGATGACAGTTCTCGCACCACGGGCAGGGGCATGTGGCTCTCTGTTTATCTGCAGAGAGTAACGAGGGACGGTACCAGGAAGGAAATAGCTGTGTTTGGTGGCGGCGACAACGCTGGAGGATATTTCAATGATCTTGTTATATTTCACCCGTGCAATTGGTTAGCAAAAAATTAATATTTAAATTTGAATCACTTAGTCTTAGTTACATGTAATTTAATTTGTAGTGGTTCGTACAGGAAGAAAAAGGTTATAATGATAAATTGTCATAAACGTGTACATTTTCAATAAAAAGTACAATAAAAAACCTTCATTTTAATCGTAGTTAATATTAGTATTATCACAGTAGTTTCACATTGGAAATATTTCAGCCGATCTATGATCTACATAAAGGATTTTGTTCATATTAATGGAAGTTTCTGATGTGAAGTAATCTCGTACCCAGATCTTCTCAACCTGTCTCTCCCATAGAACAAGAAGATCTGGGTACGAGAATGTGAAGCACAACACATCGTAATTTATTCACTTTTTACTTTAACCAATCAGAAGCACTACCCAGGCATAATTTATGCCATCAGTAATCTAATGTGTGTGCTCATTACTCAAAGATCATTTTGAGGTGACTAAATTCTTAAATTACTTGTCAATAAGTGCCATATCACTTTTGGTGTACAGTATTTATTGTTTATGGGATATGGTATTTATTAACCAAACAAAAATGATGCGTTTGTTCTAAAGTGTATATTTCATTGTTGTTTGCTTGTTATATGTACGACTCCTTGTTGTAATGAGGATGTGAGCTAACAGAATAACATTAAAATTTGTGTTTGTTTTCCTAAATTTTGCAGTGCGTTCATTGTTCTGTAAGTAGCTAGTCATCCCAACATTCTTGGCTCCCGAGGCTTAGGGGAATTAAAACAAAAGCCATGATTTGAAAAGAAATCATATCGAGGTTGAGGGATGATATTAAATAATTTCTTTTGTTTTTTTCCCCTAAGCCTCGGAGTCAAGTTAAATC